>OV651813.1:46041899-46081358 GCA_927349885.1 Psylliodes chrysocephalus
TAATCATACAACCGATTTGGATCAACTAGTGGATACAGTATGCAAATGATTATTTGAAAACATTGAAATAATATAAAGTATCTTAACATTATTACAACTAGACATGTTATAATATTATGAGTTTATATTTTAAATAAAAAGCTAAGCAGAAATTGATTTACCTACATAATAATAAAATATTACTTACCGTTGTAAATACTATAAATACTTTATATTGTTATTATTTATACACGGTGTTAAATTTAATTTATTATTTGAATCGTATATAGGATATCTTAATATCGATTTTAGTTTAAGCGAATTTTTGTTGATACAAGCGCTATTTTTTCTAATTCAATTTTTTAAGGGTAAAAATATTAAGAGATAACTGCCTTTATTGGTAGAGCACATTTGAAGTCGTAATATTTATTCAGAAAATTACAAATATACGTAGTAATAGTGTGTTAACTACTGATGTCGAAAGTGTTTGTTTGTTGCTATTTTATTATAATTACTGAATGCGCCAAGCATATACCTAAAGTAAAAGTCAATAAAAAGTCAGTTTTCTAAGGTTACAATACAAAACTACGCTTTTTTTTTAACTATTTTTGATTTACAAATTAAGTATATTTCCTTATTTGATAATTCTAATAAGACAAAGTAATCATTTCCGTAGCAGATTCTTATCTGATAACACTAGTAATTATTACCGAATTATTTTAATGAAATCATGTATGCCATGAAATGTCAAACAAATATTTATATTAATTAAAATTGGATAACAATGTACTATACTTATAGAAAAAGTATGGTGTTCAACTTCCAAGGAATGCTCATTTAGTATTCAAAATTATTATATAAAATAGCATTAATTAATTAATTATCATACCTACTTATCGGAAATGAGTACCATTCATTGCTCGTTAAACAATTATTATACTATTTCAAAATAATAAAAAGTGTGTCTCTGGATGGATGGGTGGGTGGATGGATAGATGCAAGTTTAGGTGTTTGGTGTAGAAAAACATATACGAATTTGACATTTCTAATACTACTGAACAAACATTTTACAGACCACAAAAAGACGATTAATAATTTAAAATTTCATCTTTAAATTTGTTTATTGCCGATTATAGAATTCTGTAATTCTGAAATAACTCCGAAGGAATTTTGGAGAATTTCGTGGAGGAAACTTGGAAACTCAGGATACAAGGAATAATTTTAAAAAATGACAAAAACGTGATTCCTCATTAAACAGGTGGATAGTAAGTATACATTTTATTTAAATCAAGTTTCTTATTTAATATAAAATAAACTGCTCACGAAATAAGTCGATAATTTTAACGTCATTTGTAGGAGACTGTATCTCGGAAATGCCTTGGCCGATTTTTAAAAATGAAGAAGATTCTGAAAGTTAATTATTTCTTATATCAATGGCCTGATGTGATTTTCAGTAAAAAGTCATTTTTCAGTGTTGTATATAGAAAAATTCGGCAATGCGGTCGCAAAAGATGTACGACACTCACAGAAGATCGTCTGATGAACCTATCTGTCAGACGGAAAAGAATTCTAAATGAACACAAATAAAGGCGAAACAAAAAATAACGGAAACGATAGTGTTGACTACTACCATCAAAGACTGTTTTCACGAACGAAATTTAAATGCCAGAAGACGATCTGCATGTCCTTCTCCTCAGCCTGTCCACCAAGTTTCTCGAAGAATATGGACTCCAACACATTTTAACTGGGGAATAGCAGAATGGAGATGTTGCATGGTTACTGATGAATGTCTCTTTGCACTGTATAGAATGGTTCGTCGAATGTTTAGTCGGGAAAGAAAAGAATGAGCGGTACATTAAAGATAATATGGAAGCCGTTTGGAGGAGGAAGTGTGACTGTATAGGGTGGGGTAATGAGGAATGCCAAAACTGATTTGGTAGTTTTGATTGGACAAAGTATGAATGGCGTTAGGTATCGTGATTTGTGTGTGAATGAGATTATCATTCCCTTTGCTCAGAACTTTGGCGAAGATTTTATCCTGGTGGATGATAATGCTTGTCCACATAGGGCTCGAATTGTCCAAGAATGTCTGAGCGAGAATGGTATCGAGCGAATGAATTGGCCTGCTAAGTCGCCGGATATGAATATAATTGAACACATATGGAGTAGAATGAAACTAAAATTAAATCAAAGAGAGCAAGAATTACAAAATTTGGAAGAATTGGCAATTGCAATTAGAGAGGGAAGCTGGGAAGCTATTCCTCAAGAGTTTATTAAAAACTTGGTGGACAGTATGCCGAGAAGAAAAGCAGAACTTTTGCGAGTACAAGGTGCGCCTATTCGATACTAAATTATTAGTTAATATTGTTTCTCTATAGAAGATTCGCATTTATTTTCAGTGCTTGCCATGATTTTTCTACCGAAACATGCAAAGTTCTAATGCATTCGTACGATCTAAAATAGAATATGCCTGTATAATTTGGTCAACCAAAACAATCCTTTATAATGATACCTTGGAAAAAGTTTAGAAGCGTTTTGTCAGAACTCTACACATGAAAAAATATGTAGACTACTCCTTACGTATCTTTTACCAGAGTCAGTTAATAGATTTTAATATTGAAACACTATTTAGCAAAAGAAACAAAGCCCAATTAACATTTATAACAAATATTATATATGGAAATTTTAATTTACCCGAATTACTAGCCTCCATCAATTTCAGCGTACCAGATATTCGCCTTAGGCAAAGATACACATTATTTTCCAACAATAATTTATTCTCACCTATTGATAACTCTCTTCAAATACTAGATCGGTTCATGATTAGCAGTAACATTGACCTTTTTAATATGTCTTTCAACAAATTGAAATGAATATTCGATAAACATACATTTTAACAAAAACTATTATAACTTATATAACTCTTAATATTATACATATTATATTTTTATTAATTGTATACCATTGTTAAATTTATTTTTAGTTTTAGTAATTATTGTAAGTGCTATTAAACTGTATAACATGTAAACGGATTGCATTTTGTTTCTTTTGCAGTATAAATAAATAAATATTATTCTTAACATCTAGCTAAATAATCTTTAAGAGGAAAATTTACATTACAAACTGAAAGACCTGCGGGGCAACGGTAGTTTAGTAGGTATAAAAATTACAACTTAAGGGTGGAGCCTAAATACTACAAAATTACTTCCGAGACTAAACAAAATCCGCATTCATTCATAATTTTAACTATTGCCTGTAGATACGAGGGATACGTATTCCAAACTCTAACGCACTAAGTTGAGACTCATAGGAACCTAAAAATTTTACAACGGCTGCCGACAGACGTTTATCAGTTCTTGTTCTTGAGTGAGTCAGAGTTACCTAAATTAGGGGAACCAGAATCGTATTTGTTTTTCTCGGTGCATTGCGAGATATTGTTATAACGCAATTCGATTTTTTAGAGGGTTCTACATTATTTTTATATTTTAATTTAGTGAATAGGTTTAGTTAGATTAAATTAGATTTAAGAGTATAGAATTGTGAAATATAAATACAAATAACGAAAAAATAGACGATTGGTTCGAATAAGGTAATTTAATGTAGGGTATTTATTAATTGAGTGCCAATACTTAAGGGTGTGAATCCTTGGGTGTTAAAGTTTTAAGAAAAAAATAACTATTTTATTTTGCCCAAAAAAAAAGTGTTTCAACTCATGGTGGGTTCCTACCAAATTTCAATAAACTGGTTTTTATTTTCTTACGCGAAAAGGGTGCGTCGTACGAAAGTAGGTCTATAAACCAAATTTGTTCCAAAATAAATAAGGATTTTAAAGATAATTTTGGTTTTTAGAAGAAGCAGTAGCGTACCATATTTTTGTTCAAAAATATTCAGTTCAAACCCGGTACGGACGTCACTAGTAAAAATTTAGAAGTCTTTTACGACAAAAAGGCGGGATTGAAAGTGAAAGTTTAGTCTGTTGGTACATAATATACTATATTTATATATCTAATTTTTATTATTACACTGAATGTGACATGGCTTTAAATATTATTTTAATGATTTAAAATAAACTGCCAGTAATAATAATTATCTGTACTTAAACATATACAAAGTGTTCATAAAACGACGCATCAAGAAAGCACCAAATTATTAAACTTTTAATTTACGTAACAAGTATTAAAAGTAATTTTAAAAAGCCGACTTTAAAATCGTGCTGATGCCATCACCACATCTTAACCAAATTTATATGGGACCACCCCTGAGGTACCCCCTTACTAACGAAAAGAATTATAGAAATCGGACAAGGTGGTAAATAATTATCGCTAAACATACATAAAAAATGAAAAGTTTGAGGATTTTCTCATGGACCCAATTATTAGATTTTGACCAAAATTAAAACGGACCGTCCCGGAAGTATCCTCTTTCCAGCAAAAAAAAGAATCATTTAAATCGGACATTGTGTTAAAGAATTATCGCTGAACATACATAAAAAATATATATACAGACGAATTGAGAACCTCCTCCTTTTTGAAGTAGGTTAAAAAGGATATAATAATCTATATTAATTGTATTAACTAAAAAACTACTATCTGGAGTTGTATACATTTTCTTAAATTAATCTTATATGTAAAAATGTGGGTTCGGTTCCTAGAAGAGTACCTAGTTTACTGTGCAGCCAAATTTATATTTATAATACAGAATTTTTGAAATAAATAAAGTTTTAGGTTTAATTACACACCAAGTTTTATCAGGAATAACACTTTCTGAAAAAGTAACATATAAAAAGCAGACTTTTTGCGAGCCACTATATATATTTTAGAGGACAATCCATATTATTTTAGAAAAATAAATAAAATTTTTGTATAATCACATAAATGTGATTTATCTTTTAGAATATTGTATATATTTGTCAAAGTTTACTATTTAAAAAAAAAATTTTTTCTTAAATTTTTTAACACGGTACAAAATACCTTAATTTGTTTATAGTTATCGATTTTAAACGAGACGGAGACCGGACATCGTCGAAGAGAAACAGCGAAATTGGTAAAGAATTTTAACTTGATTAAAGAGCGTTTTTTCTCTTTCCATTTCCTATAAAAACTAATAGACCTTTCTGAAATCGGTATTCGGTGACTTTTCGTCTGATATGATTTACATAAAAAAAACAAAAACTGAGTTATTATTTTTGTGTAATAAAAATATGTTGTTATTTTCACAATTTTCGACTACTCTTTGTTTCCAAAAAAGAAATACGATGTTCTTCTGTAGATATTAACACATTCTTTAATTGGCTTTTTATTATTATTTTTTTTTTTTTAATAATCTTTAGTATTTTCATAATTTGGGAAACAGTATAGCATTGAAAATTCTATACCTGAAAAATTGTGAGTACGCTTTTAATTAATTGTCTGTTTTTTTTTTATCTCACAATGTCTCGGGTAAACGAAGTTACAAAGAAAAAGTTAGTATTCAATATCATCCAGACAAAAAACAAAAACATTTTTAAATGAATATATTAAATAAATTATGAGTATATTTATATAGAGATATATTTATTAGTATTATGGAAATAATGTTTATAACAATAAACTTTTGTTCGATATTTCTATCAATTTGTAAAGATAACTCTTGTATAATCATAAGGACTTGCAGATATCACAGTTCGAAATTCTTTTTATTGAACATAATACTTTTTTTGGAATGAAAGCATTAGTTCCTGTTTTTCAGTTAAGCTCCATAAATCAATTCATATTTTTTTCTGAACGCAACTTAAGCGCAGTAAAGTTGCAACAACTAAATAATATAGTAAACTTTTCGAAAATTTCTAAGTTAAAATGAAAATTTATAATTAAAATGAAATAAGTTAACTAAAATTTTTGACCATTGTGAAGTTAATAAAGTTATAAATAACGTCGTTACAAAGATTCATGTGTGAATTTTCAATTTCTATTGATGATACTTATTCATCTACGTATTACAATATCAATACATGACTTGGCTTTGACACAAAACTTCTAATCCGAATCAAAATTTTGAAACTATTATTTGGGGACTTAAAAGTGTGGTCCACTAGTTGATGTAGCATTTTAAAACATTTGGTATATTAATAATTATATATCAATTACCACTGCCACTGGTAAAATGCTAAATTTAAAATAGTGTACTATAATAATAAGACATTAATTATATCTTAAATGAATCGCCTACTACCATGTTTTAGAAATAAATAAAATGTAATTCTTAAATTAATAAAAATATTCAAAATAATTTAAGATTCCTTGCGTTATGTTAATAAACATTAAACAAAATTTCTTACGAATTATTTAGTATTCTGTCTCGTACTTCCATGTCTCTATTAGCTTTGCTGTCAACAAGTTCCGGCAAGGCATATTGCATATAAAAATTTTTTATTTTATTTTGTATCTTTTCTTCCCAAAAGCTGTCATTATGAGATATTTTTTCCACTTTTATTCCTCCAGAAGTCCAAAAGCACAAAATGCAAAAATCCATTTGTGTTATGTGCAGCTAGCCCTGAATTTGAAAATACCAATAGTGGTTCTCCTTAATGGTATTGTTCTTTTTACAGTTAGCATTCAGCTCCATATGGACATTTTAACTCTATCATAGAGTTTTGTTTTTTTTTTAATTCCATCCAGACTGGCAGGAACATAATCAAATTCGAATTCAATAAAATGTCCACATTTAAAAACTTTTACTTGCAAATAATTTTCCATATTTTATTTTGCTCTGAATTTATGGTCCCTGCCATATCGGGTGGCTTTACAAATAAATAAAAGATTTTAGGAAATTTTTTACAAATTTCTCCAAATTTTAAAGCAGTGACTTGTCTTTTATTTTGCCACAATGCACAATCAGTTTGTCAAAATCGTTTTTTCCTCATTTATAGAAATTGGCTAACTTTTTAGAAAATTTTCTCTTGCAACGCGCCTCAAAGGGTGCGACAGATCAAAGCCATGCGCGAAAGCAAGAAAAAATATTTACATTACTTTAACGGATTGAAGAGATATTAACATGCTGGAATTAATAATTATTGTTAACTCGAAGAGGTATTCATTAAACAAAAACATATTTATAATTCACATCTCAGTGCATACCTTCCAATTTCGAGTATATATTTTTTTAATAAATAAATGATAAAATTACTGTATGTAAACAATAACAACATGAAAACAAATCACTAAATAGTAGAAAAAATATATATTTTGTTGGTGTCACCATCTAGACGAAAAAGCTTTTAACGTATTTCTATTTTTATTGTAATAAAAATAAATGCTCCTGTAGGCAAAAATTAAATATATTGTTCTCTTCTAGCATTTTTTAACATTTCTATTTCTTTTCGTTTCTTTTCTTACATTTTTTTCAAAAGAGACTGATTCATATTTTTAAAGTGACTCCAGAGAGGTATGGGCTAAGCTTTTACCTGTACTTACATAAAATTTCTTTTAGTAAAATTAAAAAATAATCCGTAAAATTGGTGTACTATGAAACCCTTGCGTTTAATATATATACCAATCTTAGTATTAAAGAAATAAATTACGTAAAAAATAAGGTGTACATATACGTAAAATTTATTCGTCCCTCGTAAAACATCAGTAAAATATATTATAAATTGTTTTCATTCACAAATATTAATTTCTTAAAAATCTAACAGAGGCGCCACTTTCCAGACGAAAAATTTTGCCATGTAAGGGTTTCGTAGTACCCCACTTTTAAAGTTTATTTTTGATTTATTCTGAAAGCAAAAATATGTATATGTAGGTAAAGGTTAAAACTATGCTCCTCTGGAGACACTTTTTTAAAATTCAATTTAGTTTTTTCTAAAAAAAATTGAGAAAACGAGTAAATAAAGTCGAGTTTTGTATTTTTTTTTTAGAAAAAACAGTTTCAAATTTTAAAAAAGTGTCTCCAGAGGAGCATAGATTTATCCTTTACCTACACGTACATATTTTTTTCTTTTAGAATAAGGCAAAAATAAACTTTAAAAGTGGGGGTACTACGAAACCCTTGCATTCTCCGCTCTACAGCCAAGTAAATACTCCTCTTAAAGCGATACTGTTATTTTATAAAAAAAAATCCTAAAAGTTTTATATCAACTTTTAACAATTCACAAGAGCGCTCAGCTATAGAGTTTTTGAATATACTAACACCCCTTAAGAATATTGTAAACTTTTAAAGAGGTTAACAAAATATTCTGTCAATTAAATAGAGTGTCGAAATGTAATAATATGAAACCTTAATGTATCCAATTTCTCACTTTAATAACATTTTTAAATACACAATTACTAATTAAAGAGCATTGCAAAAGGTAAATAAATATCAAACCTGAGCAAATTAATAAACATTGTATACTTACTTCGGGGATGGTGACAAAACATATAAGTGTGATAGCGATAAATGTATTAACCCAGAACAACCATCTTAAAAACGTAAAATAAGATGCCACTACTGAACCGAAATGTGATTCTATCTCTTTTATTTTTCTTTCCCATGGAATAAACCACTTAGATAAGTTTAACATTTCTCTTCTAAATTTGTGCCACTTCTGTAAACAAACAAATCATAATTAATTGTGAAGTGTATACATAGACCCTTTAGAAAAGGATTTGATTTTTTTTAATGTACAGGATGTTACAAAAAGACATAAGAATATTGTTGCAGTATATAATGCAACCAAAAATATTGTTGAAAGTGCATATAGGTTGGTCCATAAGTTTTCTTTTTCAAAAAGGCCCTTTTAAGTTTTGAGTACAGATTTGTTTCGATTGGCAATTATTTGTTTTTCAGAAACTAACGTTCTAATATTCTCTTTAAAATTATTATTGGGGTACGTCTCGCTTCTGACTAAATTGCCACGCTTTTTACGCAAATGCCACTCTTTTTTACGCAAATGTCACGATTTTTAATATTTAAAGCTGTAAATAAAGAATGTTTTGAAGAGACAAGACCTTTTTGTAGAAGCTCGTCAGAAGAAGAAGGACCTGGTTTATAAAAATATAAGTCCTTTTTTTAGAAATGTCACAAAGAAAAAACGTGATTGTATAAAAATGCTTGGTTTTTGAACCTGGTCCCCTTGTCATTTGTCACCGTTGTCCCGCTTTTCCCTCTCATAAATCTGGCAACCCTAGTGTACGCAGACTATCGTGGAAATACGGAGCTTTCATCTAGGATTAGATACATAAGTCAAATTTAAAGTAGTGGCGAGGGTAGCCATATGTGAGTGGTTGAGATTGAGTATGAAGGTGTAAAGAAATATATTTTATTTTACACAAAGTCAATTTATTGACGACCGGTTTGAAGTGATTACTTCATCATCAGGCACACCTAAACAGAAAGTCATAGATGCAATGTGTTGAAAGGTGAAAATTAGTTAATACAAAAAAAACAAAAATAAAACAAAAGGGAGAAGTTAATAATAATTTGACTTATCATGATATCCATTACGAATAAGCTACGTAATTTTAACCTACAAAGAGTTAAGTTCGCAAAAATAAATAATACGGGTCTGATAAGCATTGAATATTTTTATCTTTTATCTAAGGTAAAAATTAATTTTAAGCAAATTCCGTCTCTTGCATTTTTCTCGTATCTTACGACTTTACAGTAAAATGTAATTTAGTTGCTAATGTTACACAAATTAACTAATACAGCAATAATAATCATTTAAATAAATTTATTTAATTATACATCATTAACTCATATGAAGAAATTAATAGTCAAACTGCTCAAAATATCCTTCATACGCCAGTAAACCCCCATTTTCACGAAATGCTAAATTGTCTCTTATACGTTGGAAAATTTCTGGACTGGCGCGAATGGTATTAAAATCACAAAGGGATTTTTATTTAATTAAAAAAAAATTAAATACTAATTCTAATGCATAGGTAAGATTCCCCACTCGACCATTCACTGTTGGGTTCTAATTAACAGTGTTGTTCCTAAAGTGGCGCTGGAAAACAGTAACAAAGCCTACACAGAACACGAGGCTAATGGCCATAGTAGTCGACGCCGATGACACCAAATAAAAAAAAATACGAAGTCAAATTCAATAGGCATAGTATATACAAGTTGTTTAAGGTGGCCCCAAAAATATAAATCAAATTGATTGAGATCTGGTGAAGGGGGTGGCCATGGGTGGTGTTCCTCTCCAACGAGCATGATATTATTCGCTCCGTGCGCGACAGCAGCGCCAATTTGTTTTGGTATTAAAGGACTATTTCTGCCTATACTGACAAATACAATTTTTAATAGAATTCGTAAATAAAAAGTATATATGTTAGTTTTAATAAAAGTATATGGATTTGTAAAACAAGTAAAACATTAATTTATTGTTATTATATATTTCTCCCGCTTAAATTAAAGAAAATTATGTATAATCAATAAAAATTAATAATAAAATATAGGCAGGCAACAGTATTTACTGGAGAATGTATGATAAGTTGCCTAAGTCTAATTAGTTGTTATTGAAGAATTAGCCTATTTGTCAAAATAAAAAAATAACATTTAATAATAGCGTGAAGTTAAAATGTATAAAAAAGGATTGTTAGTTATATTTTCATTTTTGTTCGAAAGAAAACATAGAATGAATGATTAAAACTGGTTTCCCATCAGTAAGTCACAAAATTGCATTCCAGCCACATATTATAATCAAAGCAAGAAATCTTGAAATCTAGTCCTTGCTGAATGAACATTTAAGAATAAAGGGATATTAAAGAACATCATAAAATGATAATTTATTGTTTATTCTAAACCTTTTAAGTTTCTGATGTCTAGTATTTCCAGCATTACTGTTATTATCACAAAAATAAAGGTAATTTATCTTCTTATTGTACACCAATCCATTTATTTCTTTGATTTAATTTTCACTTTGCTAGTGAAATTTTTTATATTAGTGTCACTGTTTTTTTTTTGCTAGTATTTGTACAATTTTCAACACAGCAACTCCGGTTGCTTATTGTGTTGATTTTACCTACTTTTTTGAAAAAAAAGTTAAATGTATACATGTATTTGATATGCCAAAATTACAAAATATCGCCCTAAAATGCACGAATTATCCGCAGCTAGCGCTAGTATCGCTTTTGCTTCCCTTTCCATGACTTCGCACGGAGCGAATAGATCCAAATAGTTTCTAACACCGACTGTCATATTAAATCATATTAAATAAGGTAAAGTCACATTAAGAAAATAAAATTGGTTATATTTTTTATAGCTCTAGTTTTTGGGTATTTTATTAAGGTTTATTTTTGTTCGGTAATCTTTGATCTTTTTGGAACAACAACGTTCTTTAAAAAACGATTTTAGTTTTTTAATGGGTTATAAATAAATTTTCTTTAATAGTGATGAGGTGAGATGGGAAATTACAAATTACAGTAGAGGAACAGACTACTAAATTACGTGAATTGATTTTATGAGCTCCAAATATAGAATATGTCTATAATAGTGAAATATTGGGCATATGAAATTAAATTTCAGCTAACAATGGCAAATAATACTTTCATAAATCCCGTGTATATAATCATTCATCTGCTAAGGTACAATAAACATTAACCAACTACAAAAATAGCATAGCAGAACTAAATTCATATCTTACACGATCACCAGAAGAAACAATATTTGGAGTTTTCAGTTTTTTAATAATATGGCTTGTATATATAACACTTAATCCCCTTCTTTAAGCCTAAAAATATTATTTGTTTTATTACAGTAATATAATCCTATTACTTCAGTTTCGAACTGGTTAAGGTTGTTTTGAATGTTGCACATATGCCGATGTGACCTTTGCTTTCTGAAAATGAAATACACGAAGTCTTCATTCTTAAACTTTTCTGATTCTGAGTCATTAGCTTGTATATTGAAACTAATATCATCCATACTACTAGAGGCCGGCCAAGATGATATTGGTACAGCCACGTGCTCGACCCTGCGCGAAGGTATGACGTCAGAGGCAGAGGCGGAGGTTTAGTAATTTGTATTACCTTTTTTATTTTAAATTATGTATTATGATTAATTACTAACTAGGTACTATGATGTGAATTTTATTCTAAATATTTTTTTTATATATGTGTGTATATGTGATAATAAAATAAGACAATATTAAAATACTTATATATTACAAAAATACATATAAATAGAGACACAAATCTAATTTTCGTCCGATTCTAAATCAGAGAGCTGTTGTACTCCTAAACTTACATCACTGTCTTCATCCTCTGACCAACTTTCATCCGATGATCCAGTATTTACTGTAAACCTTAAATGGTCCATTGTGGAGTCCAACAAATGTTCTTTTTTAATTTGTGTAGCTTCATTTTCCTTGACATGTCGACAAATGTTGACCCACTCTTCTACTTGCAATGTTGCAAACCTTTCTCGTGTTAACGATTCTACATTAATTAAAGTGAATGTGGTATTTCTAGCTGCTACCCAATTTTTTACAGAAGCCCATATTTTTTCAATTGGGTTGAAATCAGGGTGATAGGGTGGAAGCCGAAGGACTTTGTGACCGTGTGCCTCCAATAATCTGTCTAATTTATAAACTACCGGAAATCTGTATTTATTATCTTTAATAATTTTGTACAATTCCGGTTTTGTCATTGATTCCTGAAAAGGTATGTCTTTTTCTTTTAGCCATTTTGTCATGGCTAATTTGAGACTTGCTGATGTTATATTTCGTTCCACAGTTACATTGTGGTATGAAGCATTGTCTATAACTAATACAGATTTCTCCGGCAAATTAGGCAACAGCTGTATTTCAACCCACTTCATAAAGTTTGCGTGGTTCATATCATCGTGATAGTCGCCACTTTTGGATCCTGAAAGATACCAATAAATATTGTATATATTTCTATAAAATTATCTTCATAAAATATACAAAATTATCTATATTAAATATACACAGTGTCAACGGAAGAGTTGTCAAGAATGAAAAAAACATTATTTATGATCCAAATGAAAATAAAATACAATTTTGCATTTTCCATGTTATTATGTAATAGATTAAACAACTTAGTAAACCATACCCGATTTGAAAATTAATAAGCCGTTTGGTATAAATCCATTTTCTCCACCAGCATGTACGATAATAAGTCGTTTTCCTTTGGATATAGGTTTTTTGATTCTTGACCGCTTTCATCTGACCAACGATGTGGTTGAGTATGGCTGCTGTGGATATAAGTTTCATCGGTGTAGATAATATTTCTGCCTTCAGATCGGTACTGAATAATTTCTTTAAGAAATTGTATTCTTTTGAAACGAATATCGTATTTTTCAATCAATACGCTCCTATTGTCTTCTGTCTTTCTCCACCTACAAGTAACAAATCATTAATATTCTGTTAAATAGATCAGTATATTCTACTTACCTAAAACCAATAGAGTGTATCAGTTTTCTTGTAGTTTCTTTGCCTCCACTGAAATCAAGTTGACGATCATGCATCTTTTGCAAAATACCTAGAATTAGTTAAAAATAGTGTGTAATTATAAATAAGATATTTATGGAGACAAGCTTAAAATACTCACCCTTAAGAGTAGGTGATCGCTTTTCAATTGAATAAAAATTGTATACAATAGTTTTTACTTCTTGGATGTTCGCAGGATTTAATTCGATTTTTTTTCCTTTTGGCCTGCGCTTACGCGGAGTTGAAAAAGATGTGCCGGCTACATTGGCATCTACTGCTCTGCCTTCCTTTTTAATTCTTTGCAAAGTATTTTTACTAATACCAGTTGCTGCCAAAATTCGTTCTCTAAACAGAGTAAGCGAATAAGTAAAGTTTTTTTTTATCTTTTGAAGCATATGCTTTTATAATTATTAAAAAACTAGCTCACCCATCGAACTTCGTATTGCCTAACAGTCATTTAAAATGTTAGCATGGCTTATTTATTTTACAGACAAATACAGAGACCTAACAACACTTCTCTATCTCTAATTTAACCTACATTAGAACAAATTTTGTATAACATAAATTACCTTGAATATCGGATTAAATCCGTGTTCTTCGGTAATGTCTGTTCCAAATGAAGTCATTTAAAACCAGCCATTGTATATATAATTTTTTTCCACGAATTTTTTGATATTTTATTAGTTATTTTGCTATTCAGGGTGGAGACGAATTCTATAAATAAAAGATCGCATTTAACTCGTTCTAGCCGTTCTTCAGTTATAAATGGTGTAACTAACCCTTCTTTGTTTTATTTATTAAGATTAATTAAACCGAAAATAAGTTTATTAATTACGGTTAATATATTTACAGGGTGTCCCAAAATTAGACAGTCATATTCTAACAGCGTAATCTACATCCTAAAATATGAGTAAAAGTTCATATAAACATAGGTCCGAAAACGTTTCGTTTTCGAGATACAGGGTGTTACAAGTGAAGTCCTGATGGCATATTTTTGTAAATATTTTTTAAAATTTCTTTAGTCACCGGTTTTTCCAAAGTAAAAAAAATAAAATTTCTGATTTCACAGACATACTAATTATTGTTTACATTTTCGAATAACTTATCATGAAACTGTCAAATGTTTTTTTCTTGAAAATGGTGCGTCCTAGCGAGATGCAACAGAAGTAACTTTATTGTAAAGAAATCATGGGTTTTTCAAATTTTATAGTCAAAAATGGTAAAAACTGCCAACAAAAAAAACTTAGGGCAATTTTACCCCAAGCCTCCCCCTAATTTACCCACCTATGAAGATGATCAAAAAGTGGGGTTTAGTCCATTAAATAGAGCGTAAAAAGTTAAGCATTTTTACCAAATTTCACTTAGTTATCTTTAAACGTTTAGAAAATATTTACAAAAGTGTGTCATCAGGACTTCACTTTTAACACCCTGTATCTCGGAAAAGAAACGTTTTCGGACATATGTTTATATGAACTTTTATTCCTATTTTATGATGTAGATTACGCTGTTAAAATATGACCCTCTAATTTCGGGACACCCTGTATATATAGAGGTGAAGCTACCTGTGTCAGTCCCTATCTTGTACGCCCGTTTTGGCCATGATTAACCTTGATTTGATATTAATTATGTATTGTCTACATAATAGATCAATTTGAATATTTGACTTCCTATTTTCAAATTCTGGGAATTGCGTATTAACAGGTATACAATATTAAGAAATAGAGGACTTATTTAAGTACCAATTTACCAATATTATTATTAAATTACATATATTAAATACATAATAAATATTTATTAATGTAATCATTGATTGCCAAGCTCTTGTCTACGCAATGGATTCAACTTGAATATTTGAAATTTTAGTATCATTGATAAAAGCTTATTTTTTAATCTAGGTGATCGCTATGGTTACGATAGTTTCGACGTTTTAGAAATAGAAAAATCGGCATATTTATTTTGGGGAACTTATGGAACAATTATTCAAACCTTCATAATTATGGGCAATCTGTTATATGTTAAACGGTAATCAGATGGTTTTAAAAGCAAAATTTTTTTTGATGAAATAGGTAAATATTTTAAATATTAATTTTAAAAGAAACTGTTGATTCGCAATACTATTAACAAATGTTTGTTTCTAAAACAATTGTTCTTCAGTTAATTCAGTATTTGCATTTGCAATTTACAATTTTTTTATTAAATGTTATAAATTATGAAAACCTTCTCGTTATTATGAATGTATAATTCTGATTGTAGATAATTATATGCTCGTGGAATTATTGCACTAGCCGCCAACGCTTCTAACGCTTCTTACTACTTGTTATGTATACGACTGTTATAAAATAAATGCTATATTATTATACTCAACGATAATTTTTTAGAGGAATTTGAAATCCTTCATTTGCTTCTTTTTCTATAAATTTAGTAATATTATATATAATTTCTCTTGTTTGACTATTAAGGGACCTCCCTTTTAATCCGATTCTCTTTGGAGCCATTACAACAACAAAAACACAATACTTATATGTAAATATAAATCACAAGGCACTAGAATTATATAAAATTGTCACTTTTCGCACTCTATTCACTTCTATTCACTTTGTATATACTCGACCCAAGTTACGCCACTGAATGACTAAGTTTGGCTTCACCGAGCGTCGTTGCTAGGCAACAGCCAGTGCGCAACTTTTGTCGTCGCCATGTTGTGTACCAAACTCATCTTGGCCCGGCTCTACCAAATTCCACTCACTCCTCAGATTCAGTATTATCACTTGATTCATGTCTACTTATTTTTTTTTGTGGATTTAGATTTGTTTTCTTTTGCAGCTAATCTGTTTTTCCGTTTTTATTCCTTTTTAGCCGATTTTAAGTCTCTTTTTTTGCTTCTCCTCAGCTCTGTGCAACGTTTGAACCTATTTATCTTTCTTTTCTTGTTCTTTTATCTCCCAGTACCCTTACCATATTTTGGACGTTACTGGCAATATTTGAGGGTAACTCTTGGCACGTTGTGGTTTTTAGCTGCTGTTGCTACAGAAACACCCCGTAAAACATCTGCAAGGTCATTTTTTATTTTGTCTTCACTATATTTCAGCACATGTCTTTTAATAGGCGGCATCTCTGAAGTTTTAAATATGGATTATCATTCTTTCTATTCTGTAACTAAATTCAAAAATGAATTGGTCTAGTAGTTGACATCTAATATACCAGTAGTTGACATGGGTGTCATCTATTGGTTCAATTAACAATATAAACTTCAGAAAAATAGGGTACCATTTACTCGCCAATGTGAATTCATAGAAAACTTTCAAAACATAAAAACATGATCTTGTTTGTGAGTCAGTAATTGACATCCATGTCAACTACTAGTTTTCACTTAAAATTTGGTACCATATTAATTAACAAATTTTACATGTGGTTTGCATATAAAATTTTAATTTTACAAATATTACATATAATTAATATAAAAAAAAATAAACTCACCTCGCCTCTTCTTATCAATTATACTTAAAATTTTAACAAGTACGTTGCACTTTTTGTATATTGTCGCCATATTGCCCCCACTCTTACTTTCGCCGCGGTTCATAATATATTATGAGCAGGAGATTTGAATAGTTGTTTTGGTCTAATAAAACTCTATAGTTCCATGTGTCAACTACTAATTCTATGTCAACTACTGTTGCTTTTACCTTAATTGTCGTTGGATATGTGTGAGGTATATTTAGTAGCATGTCGTGTATAAAAATTAAAAAATTAAATTATAATAATCGATTCTTAGCAACCGAAGTTGCTTAGGAGATGAGTTTATCCTTTGTCATACTAGCACTGCCACGAATTGACGGGTTGGCTAAAAAGTGACAAGTGTGTAACATTCTAACGTATGTAGTACAACTGAGGCACCACACGCCATCCGTACATTAACCACATTAAAGCTCTCGTCCTTAATGGCACTTCTTCCATCAATTCTGCCAATTTATCTCTAACGAAATTAAAACAGACATAACCAGTAAGTCGATTGGAAAATAAATATGGTCCAACTAAGGTATCTCTCTAATGATTTCTGCCTAAATATTGAATGAAAACGAATGCTGGTGATATCCTTCTACGATAGCACAAGGATTATCCTAATGTCAAAAAATATTCTCTTCATCTGTAAATTGGATTTTTTTTTTCCGAAAAATGTGGGTCTTTCTTGAAAAAAAGTTACAAAAACTCGAAACTTGAAAATCTCGATGCAACAAAGCTTGCACTCTTTGTATGTGATAAAGATAAAGTACATATATTCCATACTAATTTGCAACTCACATTCAATTCATTCTCGATTTTTCTCGTACTCGTGCCTGAAGATTCTTCCTCCGTGTTTAAAATCTCTTCCTCACGTTGTGTTATTCTGTCAGTGATCGGCTGCCAACTTTACTTTTTGAGAAGCTACCTGTTTCCTTTAACCTAAGATGAAATCTTGTAAACGTTTCTAGACGTTGTACTTGTCTATTAGAAAAATGTTCTGCATATAAACGTCTTACCTCTCACGCATTTCCATTTGGTAAACTATACATAATATGAACTTGAGCCATTGATTGATTGGTAAACTCAGCCATTATGAAAAATAAGTACAACAAATTGGAAAATAATTAAAACGGAAATTTTAAAAATGTCAAACAGGAGACAAAACCGATACCAAAACAAAACAAAATCAATATTATTGCCATGGAACGCAGCAAAGCCTACTTATATCATTCGAAATTACAAAATGATAAAAATACAAAAAATAACTCTTTATTCTAATTCAGTCTTTAAACAAATTGGATAAATCAAAATAGACAAGAACTAACGTTTAACTATGTTCCGTTGGCTCAGAGTTTCTCAATAATTTATCAAAATTATTGAAATTATTATAATTTTATTACGAGAAAAATATAAGAAACGTAAGTTACTTAAAATTAACTTTTACGTTAGTTAAATATTCAATGTTATACATGCCCGTATTATTTATTCGCCAGTGAACTAAATGAAAAGTTTTAAATGGACACAAAGTAAAGTACTAAAACCGGTTATTTGGTACACATAATAAGGAGTTTTAGTACTTTACTTTGTGTCCATTTTAAACTTTTCATTTAGTTCACTGACGACCGGTGTGAAGTTAGCAGCCACTTTCCAGCAGCCCGTTTACCCGAATTACCAATGGCATCGAAATGTATTTTTCAGTGAAGTAAACGGTGTATTGAAATAAATTTACTACTTAATTTTTAGGAAACAAATAAAAAGTGTTTAGAGAAAGGATTAAGGGGTAAACTGGAATAAAAATCCAATAGGAATTCATTAAAAAATCAATATTTCTTAAAGATAAAAGAATATTGAGATAAAAATAGTGTCACATTTTTAAAAACTATTAAATACAGTCTAAAAAAAATACCAAAATCACTTAGTAAGGGGATGAGAGGGTCAAATTAAATAAAATTCCATTAAAAATCTATTTAAAAATTAATTTGCCTAAGAAGACAATCTAGTATTGAAATAAAGTTAGTGCCAAATTATTAGAAACTATAATATACAACCTAAAAAAAATAACAAAATCACTTAGGAAGGGTATGAGGGGGTTAAATTAAATAAAATGCCATTAAAAATGTATATAAAAATTAATTTGCCTAAGAAGACAATCTAGTATTAAAATAAAGTTAGTGCCAAATTGTTAGAAAATACAATATACAAACTAAAAAAATTAACAAAATCACTTATAAAAGGGAAGAGGGGGTCAAATTAAATAAAATTCCATTAAAAATCTATTTAAAAATTAATTTGCCTAAGAAGACAATATAGTATTAAAATAAAGTTAGTGCCAAATTGTTAAAAACTATAATATACAACCTAAAAAAATTTAAAAAATCACTTAGAAAGGGTATGAGGGGGTCAAATTAAATAAAATTCCATTAAAAATCTATTTAAAAATTAATTTGCCTAAGAAGACAATTTATTATTGAAATAAAGTTAAGCCAAACTGTTAAAAACTATAAAATACAACCTAAAAATATTAACAGAATCACTTAGGAAAGGGATAAGGGGGTCAAATTAAATAAAATTTCTTAAATAATCTATTTAAAAATTAATCTGCCTAAGAAGACAATCTAGTATTGAAATAAAGTTAGTGCCACATTGTTAGAAACTATAATATACAACCTAATAAAAATTAACAAAATCACTTAGAAAGGGGATGAGGGTTAAAAATCTATTTAAAAATTAATTTGTCTAAAAAGACAATCTAGTATTGAAATAAATTATTGCCAAATTGTTAAAAACTATAAAATACAACTTAAAAAAATTAACAAAAGCATTTAGGAAGGGGATAAGGGGGTCAAATTAAATAACGTTCCATTAAAAATCTATTTAAAAATTAATTTGCCTAAGAAGATAATGTAGTATTGAAATAAAGTTAGTGCCAAATTGTTAAAAACTAAAAAATACAACCTAAAAAAATTAACAAAATCATTTAGAAAGGGGATGAGGGGGTCAAATTAAATAACGTTCCATTAAAATTTTTTTAGGTTACATATTATAGTTTCTAACAATTTGACACTAACTTTATTTTAATACTAGATTGTCTTCTTAGGCAAATTAATTTTTAAATAGATTTTTAATGGAATTTTATTTAATTTGACACCTTCGTCCCCTTCCTAAGTGATTTTGTTAATTTTTTTAGGTTACATATTATAGTTTCTAACAATTTGGCACTAATTTTATTTCAATACTAGATTGTCTTCTTAGGCAAATTAATTTTTAAATAAATTTTTAATGGAATTTTATTTAATTTGACACCCTCATTTCCTTCCTAAGTGATTTTGTTAATTTTTTTTTAGGTTGTATATTATAGTTTCTAACAATTTGGCACTAACTTTATTTCAATACTAGATTGTCTTCTTAGGCAAATTAATTTTTAAATAGATTACTAACGGAATTTTATTTAGTTTGACCCTCTCATCCCCTTTCTAAGTGATTTTATTAATTTTTTAGATTGTATATTATAGTTTCTAACAATTTGGCACTAACTTTATTTCAATACTAGATTGTCTTCTTAGGCAAATTAATTTTTAAATAGATTTTTAATGGAATTTTATTTAATTTGACCCCCTCATCCCCTTCCTAAGTGATTTTGTTAATTTTTTTAGGTTGTATATTATAGTTTTTAACAATTTGGTACTAACTTTATTTCAATACTAGATTGTCTTCTTAGGCAAATTAATTTTTAAATAGATTTTTAATGGAATTTTATTTAATTTGACACCTTCGTCCCCTTCCTAAGTGATTTTGTTAATTTTTTTAGGTTACATATTATAGTTTCTAACAATTTGGCACTAATTTTATTTCAATACTAGATTGTCTTCTTAGGCAAATTAATTTTTAAATAAATTTTTAATGGAATTTTATTTAATTTGACACCCTCATTTCCTTCCTAAGTGATTTTGTTAATTTTTTTTTAGGTTGTATATTATAGTTTCTAACAATTTGGCACTAACTTTATTTCAATACTAGATTGTCTTCTTAGGCAAATTAATTTTTAAATAGATTACTAACGGAATTTTATTTAGTTTGACCCTCTCATCCCCTTTCTAAGTGATTTTATTAATTTTTTAGATTGTATATTATAGTTTCTAACAATTTGGCACTAACTTTATTTCAATACTAGATTGTCTTCTTAGGCAAATTAATTTTTAAATAGATTTTTAATGGAATTTTATTTAATTTGACCCCCTCATCCCCTTCCTAAGTGATTTTGTTAATTTTTTTAGGTTGTATATTATAGTTTTTAACAATTTGGTACTAACTTTATTTCAATACTAGATTGTCTTCTTAGGCAAATTAATTTTTAAATAGATTTTTAATGGAATTTTATTTAATTTGACCCCCTTATCTCCTTCATAAGTGATTTTGTTAATTTTTTTAGGTTGTATATTATAGTTTCTAACAATTTGGCACTAACTTGATTTCAATACTAGATTGTCTTCTTAGGCAAATTAATTTTTAAATAGATTTTTAATGGAATTTTATTTAATTTGACCCCCTCATCCCCTTACTAAGTGATTTTGGTTTTTTTTTTAGACTTTAATATTCTTTTATCTTTATAGAAAAATTGATTTTTTAATGAATTTTTATTGGATATTTATTTCAGTTTACCCCTTAATCCTTTCTCTAAACACTTTTTATATGTTTCCTAATAATTTAGTAGTAATTTTATTTCAATACACCGTTTACTTAACAGAAAAATTTATTTTGACACCACTGGTATTTCGGGTGTTTCCGGTAAACGGGCTGCTGAAAAATGGCTGCTAACTTCACACCGGTTACCAAATATAACTAGAATATCGATGGCCTCTAATTAATAATAAAAAAGCAAACGCATAAAATTTTGTATTTTCAACATCCTTTCAAAAACGAGGCGACATTCGTTTGTACCACATTTTTGTCTTAAAATTAGGTGAGAATTTTTCTATTTTCTGTTGTCAGAGAGGTTAGGAAACACCCTGTATACAAAATTATGTCAAAGAGAGTTTATTTTTATTCTAAAGGTTAAAAAACCAAACCAAACTAGAGGTGCCTATTTAAAGTTGGAGGAACCAAAACAATATTTAAATTTATATAAAAAATAACTAAACAAGGCTACGAACAATTATTTTAAAATTTTCACCTTTCAATACATTGACTCCATGACTTTCCATTTAGGTGTGCCTGATAATGAAGTAATAACTTCGAAACGGGTCGCCAAAAAATTTACTTTGTGAGAAATAAAGGACAATCTGTAGACACCTTCGTACTTTATTAAAATGATATATGGACTATTAACTTTTCTTTCCTCTGTGATTTTTAAATCGACTATTTCCTTTGATTATTTCAAAAAAGAATCCTTTTTTTATTTTGAAATGGAAATTATTTTTTTAAGTTATAAGTTATGTAAATAAAATGACCACACAATAATCCATAATAGGTGTCCCAGATAAGTATTTATATTTGTATGTCTTTTTGAAATACCCTGTACAAATAAATTACTTTAATTAATAAAATATTCCATCTAGCCAACATATCTCGTGTAGAATGACTTTGAGCCAATCTTTCTTGCAAAACCCCTTCATGTTTCTTGATGTAGGCCTTTGCTTGTATTACTAATTTCAATTTTTTTCTCATATTCCATGGCTGCATTCGAACGTTACTTAAAACCTCTTTGTGAAGCTTAATATTTTCCAAAATTTCTTCCTGTGTTGCTTCGTTTACTAGATTTTCATCCATGGTAATGGCGGTACTGAAAACAGTAATTGTTTATATAATTCGGTAACGAAATATTTAATGAATATGAATATCAACGCTTATTTATCATATCATTAAGTAATACAGGTACCTAGAAGGTGGCGTAAAAGTTATGCTCTGATTTTTAATTTAATACATTGGAAATATTTACTCTTCGAAATAATGTTCCTTCAGTTGCTGAAGGTGACATCAACCAAATGTCACCTGTAACGTCAATGCAATTATGACCCATTTTAGCCCATTTTGAATGATTTTAGCTAACATTTTGACACGTATGGTAATAATTTTTTGTCTTATGTTGACCTTGTGGACTTTCACATTCTGTGGTCGATTCATGTTCACATGATCCTTCAAATAATTCTACAGAAAGAAATCCAGAGTGGTTAAATCGAGTGACCTTGGTAGTCATGCTAAATTGCTTTATTTCGAAATTTATTATATAAACTTTCTCTCGTGTCAAGGACTGTGTGTCCTCTGGTATCATCCTGTTGTAACCACATTACTTATTGATCAAATGCTTGAATTTCTAGTGCATCGACCGGTGCTGCTCTCCATTCATAGTTACTGTGCGGCCCAGAACATCTTCTAATACGAACCAATCACATTGCTTGGTGCGACGCCGCATCATGCAGTATCTTTTTGTGCATGTAGTAGAGTTTCGTAAATTACTGACGGATTTTCATTGCCTCAATAGTGATGTTTTTGCTTATTTACGGCGCTATTGAGACTTAAGTGTGACGAACACTGATGATTCTGCTCCGAAAATTAGCAATTTGGTTTTCGTGGTTGACAACGGCATTGCAATATTTAAGACGCCTTTCTAAGTCTGCAAGCTCTAGGTTTTATGTTACCTAGATTGTATACGGATACAGGACCAGCATCAAAATTTGTTAAAGGGACCGACAGAAAATGGCTAATTGTAAGACATTCCAGACAATTCCTCTTTTCATTATAGCTATTGCTACAGTCAAAACCCTAGGCAATGTAGCCACGCCTAATTTACGGTGGAATATTCTCAATAAATGTAGTTTTTGCAGTGTAATTTTAATAAATAGTTCATGATTACGTGCATTCGTTTTCTCAGTATATATTTACGATGAAGCTGAATGTCAGATACTTATATCCCTTTAACTTTAAGGTGTCGACCGATACTTTCCCTTCTGTATTGTGCATCAACCTATTTTGTCTCTACTTTGCAGTTGTAAAAAAACTACACAGAAATGAGAACTAAAAACAGAATCGTAGACACCAGCCACCTACAATGGAGGCGTGACTTTTGAGCAACCCGTTATACAGGGTGTCCCAAAATTCCGTGTAAATAGAGCTACTGTATGTTGGTGAGATCAACGCCATATTCGAGCGGTCTCTTTGGTTTAAAAATATTGTTAACAACTTTTAGAACCAGTTTTAATACTACTTTATAGATTTTGAAAGCGCTCAAATAGCTGATTTTATAACAGTGATGTCTCTAACAGTTAACGATTTGTAAGTGCGTAAATCTGAAAAAAAAATGAAAATTTTCTTTCAACTTTAAAGTTTTCTCACAGCCAAACGAAGCACTATGTGATACAGGTAATTTTGGCACAATCCTCTTATTTTGATCTCACCAACATAAAGCAGCTCTATGTACACAGAATTTTGTACACCCTGTATATTGCTAACTTAATACAACACTGCAAAGAATTTTTTTAAATATGATGATTTTTATTACCCAATACTTATAATTAATAACAATTTATATTTTTATGAATCAAAACAAACAATGCCTTCATAAGTAAATAAAATACATTATGTAAATAAAATATTTTACAGGCAATATATCAATAAATATACGTCACTATAGGATGAAGAATTTTGTTTAAAATTTCACTTTAAATCAAATAATTATTGTCACGTTTTTCAAATGCACATGTATTGCGTGTTGTCATAACAGTGGGTACAAAAAAACTTAGAACTAGGAAAATTACTCTGTTGGTAAAAACAAATTATTAATTGCATCCATATGAATTAAAATTCACATAATTTTTACACAACAAAGAAGACACTATTTATTGTCATATGTAATTTTAAAAGCCTTCTGCTTTCTCATCCACCATATTCAACTGATTACACAAATTGCAGTCAGCTATTTGACTTTGCACGATAAAAGCAGCTTTCAAATCGTTATTCTCTTAGACGGGGTTGGCCATATTTCCTCCTCCATTTTGCTCTAATCAGTTCCATAGCAATATCAATATCATTTACCATATTTTTCCTCTGAAATATGGATTAAGTGACCTATTTTTACAAAAAAACTATTACTTACTGTACAAGTGTACAGTATGACATTTAAATGATAATTTGCCTGATAAATTAATTAATATTTTCCTTGCCGCTTAAAAGATATTCTAGTAATATTTATTACTCGGTGACAGTTAATAATGGTGCATATTAAAAATTATTTTCAGCTGTAACAGTAGAACGAGCCTTAATATTTTTTAAAGAAAAAAATGTTGCGACAATGGTTTTCCCAAATAAAAATTATTTTTAAATTCCCAGTTTAATTTTAAACTTAAAGGATATCCTTATTTGTTTTCCTATGTTGCTCTGTTTTTGAGTGAAAAAATAATAAAAATAGTTGTATTGCCCGAGAAAATTAATGTAATTATGGAGGAATGAAAGAAAAAAATTGACATTTGGACCATAGTTTATAAAGCAAATTATCACTAATTTTTTATATAGATTAACACCCTAAAAACCTAAAACTAACAACCAAAAAATAAACGGATTTGGCTATATTTACCCATATCAAAAACTGTCTCCCAACAAAATTACAGGGCGTTAAATTAACATTCAGAAAAACTTTTTTTTTTTTGTAAAAAGTTTGCTGTTGAGATTTTTTCTTTGAAAATTTTGCCAGTACTGTAGATTTGAAGGCCCAATATCCTAAGGAGAAAAAAAATTAAAGTTTAGGGGTTAAGTACCTTTTAACCCCTTCTCGTATTTTTTTGACATATCGAATCTAAAAACAAAAAGAACTATTAATTTAAAAAAAAAATTTATAGCGAAATGAACTTTGTATCTTTCTTAGTTAACGAGCTATTTACAATTTTTAACTGAATTTCTAGAGCAATTCGTCCGTCCTGGACCTAACATATCAGCAAAAATAAAAGTAGGTCATGAGTTATTGTACAAAAAACGCGTATAAAAATCAGTGGTGTGCCTAGGGCTGTGCTTGGGCCGCCCCTGAAAAAACTACCTCTTTTATTTATATTTTTGTAAAAAAGGTATTTATAATATTGGATTGGCGCCATAACAATGGTGTGCCACCCGTCCTCATGGGTTCACCGTGCCACTGATAAAAATACACGTTAGTTTGGAAATTTATTTATTAAATTTAAAAGTCAAATTTTTAAAAAATGATTTTTTTAATTAAACAATTAACAAAAAATTAACAATTAAAAATAAACACTTGACAATAATTATTATACATATTTTATAGACTATTTAATTTAGTAAATTTTCAACATGTCCTCCTTATTCTTGAATACAAAAATATAAATAAAAGAGGTAGTTTGTGCTGGGACGGCTCAAGCGACGGCTCAAGCATAGCCCTAGGCACACCACTGATTTTTATATGCGTTTTTTGAACAATAACTCCTGACCTACTCTTAGTTTTATTAGAGGTCCTTTCGCCACCAATGTTAAATAAAAAATATTAGATTATGACTAAAATTAATTTTTTTCTAATAGTAGAAGTCCTTATTTATCTAATAGTGAACTTTTAACTATACCTTACCGTGCAAATTTTTGAGAATTTTTTTTAAATGTGTGTGTTTGTACAGTGTCTTACGAGAAAGTAAGACTTCAACAACAGTTTTCGAATTATAATTAATTTTACTATTATTTATTGATTAGATGGAGTAGAAAAAAACTAAAAATAAGGTTTTTGAAATATTTAGGTTTTGTTTTTTACAATAAAATATATAGTTTACCGTGGAATTTATTGAGAAATTAATATTAAAAAATCACAAAAAATTTTCAACTAGGTTACTTCAAATTTTTTTTTAATATTAATTTCTCAATAAATTTCAAGGTAACCTATATATTTTATTGTAAAAAACAAAACATAAATATTTCAAAAACCCTATTCTTAGTTTTTTTCTACTCCATCTAATCAATAAATAATAATATAATTCGAGAATTGTTGCTGAGGTCTTATTTTCTCGTAAGACACTGTACAAATACTCACATTTAAAAAAAAAAAATTCTCAAAAATTTGCACGGTAAGGTATAGTTAAAAGTTCAACATTAGATAAATAAGGACTTCAACTATTAGAAAAAAAATTAATTTTAGTCATAATCTAATATTTTTTATTTAACATTGGTGGCGAAAGGGGTGGCGAAAGGACCTCCTTAAGTCCAGGACGGAAGAATTGCTCTAGAAATTCAGTTAAAAAATTGTAAATAGCTCATTAACTAAGAAAGATACAAAGTTAATTTCGCTATAAAAGAAATTAAAAAATTCATAGTTCTTTTTGATTTTAAGCAAGTTTCTTTATGTAAAAAAAAATACGGGGGTTAAAAGCCCAACCCCCCAATTTTTTTTAAGGGGGTCGCTTTAATTTTTTTTTCTCCTTAGAATATTGGGCCTTCAAATCTACAGAACTGGCAAAAAAGTCAAAGAAAAAATCGCAACAGCAAACTTTTTACAAAAAAAAAGTTTTTGTGAATGTTAGTTTAACGTCCTGTAACTTTGTTAGGAGTCGGTTTTGATATAGGTAAATATAGCCAAATACAGTTATTTTTTGGTAATCTGAGGAAGAATTTATGACATACCTGTTTGAAACACCCTGTATATGAAGTTTCTGTCACTTGGTTTTTTAGGGAATGTAATAGACCGTCAGATAGTGACTGATTTAGGTGCCCCATTTTCGCACACAAGCCTCGAAGAGGGTTGAAAAGTACATCGATGTTGAGTAGAATGAAAAGAAATTTACAAGTGATCCCCGGGAATAACATACGGAAAATTCAATTTTCCTTAACAGAAATAAAAGGTGTTTTTTGCTTATATTTCCACGCAAGTCGTGTTCACTGAATGATTAATTAATAAAAATTGGCTTCGGAAAACCAACGGCTTTAGTGTTGCAAGTGGCCAAAGGGTTAAAATAGGTCATAATTTTGTAAGGAAAAATTGAGATTTTAACTGATTTTTCCATACAGGCCAATCGAGAGGATGAATACGTATGTCGTCACTAGCCCGAAAAATATATTGGCTAGTGGCGCGAGTCCAAATCAAAAAATTAAAAAATCGAAAAATCGAAAAATCGAAAAATCGAAAAATCGAAAAATCGAAAAATCGAAAAATCGAAAAATCGAAAAATCGAAAAATCGAAAAATCGAAAAATCGAAAAATCGAAAAATCGAAAAATCGAAAAATCGAAAAATCGAAAAATCGAAAAATCGAAAAATCGAAAAATCGAAAAATCGAAAAATCTAAAAATCGAAAAATCTAAAAATCGAAAAATCGAAAAATCGAAAAATCGAAAAATCGAAAAATCGAAAAATCGAAAAATCGAAAAATCGAAAAATCGAAAAATCGAAAAATCGAAAAATCGAAAAATCGAAAAATCGAAAAATCGAAAAATCGAAAAATCGAAAAATCGAAAAATCGAAAAATCGAAAAATCGAAAAATCGAAAAATCGAAAAATCGAAAAATCGAAAAATCGAAAAATCGAAAAATCGAAAAATCGAAAAATCGAAAAATCGAAAAATCGAAAAATCGAAAAATCGAAAAATCGAAAAATCGAAAAATCGAAAAATCGAAAAATCGAAAAATCGAAAAATCGAAAAATCGAAAAATCGAAAAATCGAAAAATCGAAAAATCGAAAAATCGAAAAATCGAAAAATCGAAAAATCGAAAAATCGAAAAATCGAAAAATCGAAAAATCGAAAAATCGAAAAATCGAAAAATCGAAAAATCGAAAAATCGAAAAATCGAAAAATCGAAAAAAATCGAAAAAAATCGAAAAAAATCGAAAAAAATCGAAAATCGAAAAATCGAAAAATTGAAAAATCGAAAAATCGAAAAATCGAAAAATCGAAAAATCGAAAAATCGAAAAATCGAAAAATCGAAAAATCGAAAAATCGAAAAATCGAAAAATCGAAAAATCAAAAAATCGAAAAATCGAAAAATCGAAAAATCGAAAAATAAAAAAATAAAAAAATCGAAAAATCGAAAAATCGAAAAATCGAAAAATCGAAAAATCGAAAAATCGAAAAATCGAAAAATCGAAAAATCGAAAAATCGAAAAATCGAAAAATCGAAAAATCGAAAAATCGAAAAATCGAAAAATCGAAAAATCGAAAAATCGAAAAATCGAAAAATCGAAAAATCGAAAAATCGAAAAATCGAAAAATCGAAAAATCGAAAAATCGAAAAATCGAAAAATCGAAAAATCGAAAAATCGAAAAATCGAAAAATCGAAAAATCGAAAAATCGAAAAATCGAAAAATCGAAAAATCGAAAAATCGAAAAATCGAAAAATCGAAAAATCGAAAAATCGAAAAATCGAAAAATCGAAAAATCGAAAAATCGAAAAATCGAAAAATCGAAAAATCGAAAAATCGAAAAATCGAAAAATCGAAAAATCGAAAAATCGAAAAATCGAAAAATCGAAAAATCGAAAAATCGAAAAATCGAAAAATCGAAAAATCGAAAAATCGAAAAATCGAAAAATCGAAAAATCGAAAAATCGAAAAATCGAAAAATCGAAAAATCGAAAAATCGAAAAATCGAAAAATCGAAAAATCGAAAAATCGAAAAATCGAAAAATCGAAAAAATCGAAAATCGAAAATCGAAAATCGAAAAATCGAAAAATCGAAAAATCGAAAAATCAAAAAATCGAAAAATCGAAAAATCAAAAAATCGAAAAATCGAAAAATCGAAAAATCAAAAAATCGAAAAGTCGAAAAATCAAAAAATCGAAAAACAAAAAATCGAATGCGAATAATGAGTTGCCCGGACGAGATTTCTACTGAGATTCTAAGATGGACATAAAAACTCTATCGTCAGTGAGTCTATGAGAAGGGACAGATTTCGCCAAATCAAAAGAAATTTGCACTGTGCTGATAATTTGCAGCCCAACTTTCAGGACAAAATGTGGAAGCTAATGCCGTTAATGGATTTGCTTAAATCTAAATTTATTGACAATTGGATTCCAGAACAAGACCTGGACTACGACGAATTCATGATCAAGTATTTTGAGAAACATTCGTGCAAACAATTTATACGAGGCAAGCCCATAAGGTTTGAGAACAAGATGTGGTGCCTCAATTCTGCGACCGGTTACTTCAATATGTACAGGGGAAAAATCCAAGGGCAAACACGGTTTATGAAAATAATTTTGGAAAATGTGCTGCTCCTTTGATGTGCATGATTGATGAGTTTCCCGAACACATGAAGACGCTTCCCTTCAATTTCTACTTTGACAATCTTTTCACAAATTTCAATTTACTTTTCAACCTGAAACAAAAGGGTTACGAAGGCACGGGAACGATGAGAGAAAACAGAGTACCAAAAAGTTGTAAATTACCGCAAAATAAACAAATTGCCAAAATTAAGAAACGGGGAGACATGGTTTTAAATATTGACAAAGATGATGGAATTATTCTGGTAAAATGGATGGACAATAACGTAGTGACAGTGGCGTCTACATGTCATGGAATCAACCCAACCATTCAGGTGAAGCGTTACTCTCAGGCTGAAAAAATAATCGTTCAAGTATCGCAACCCCGACTAATTGCTGAGTACAATTGCTGCATGGGTGGAATAGATATGATGGATCAGCAATTATTTTAATTTATTTGGAAATACCATTAATTTATAACCCTCTTTAACGACCCCTCTGTTGTACGACCCCGAACACCCCCTTTAGTTTCTTAGAACATATTTATAAAGGTAAAAGTACCTCTCTTTAATGACCGGTAAAACCCAATTTCAGAATTCTTAAGAAATGATCTTTTGTTATTTTAGGGGAAGATTTAGTGAGACAATAGTGAAATTATCTTTCTTGTTTGAATTATTGTTTTATTTTGTAATTTGATGTGGCATCGTCAAGAAGAGTATTTGTGAATGATTCAAACAATTTTTGTTTTATTTGCGGAGAGTATGTATTTAAAGAATACCGTTTAAATGTGACAACGTTCGTAAATAAGGCTTACAAAAATTACTTTGGGCACCCGCTGGAAATAAAGAATAAGCCTTAGATTCCGCAAAAGGTATGCAAAACATGCGTTGAGTTCCTACTTTTATGGATAAATAAGAAAAGATATAGCTTCAGGTACAAAATCGCTATGATTTGGAATGAACCCATTAACCACCATGACGATTGTTATTTTTGTTTGGTAAACATAACTGGTATTAACTGAAAAAATCGAGCCAAATGGGAATATCATTCCAGTACGTGTGCTGAGCCCTAAGTCTACACTTGAACCTCAATCCGGTACTTTACAGGAAGAGCCAGAAGATTTTAAGACGAAACCTGGGAACGCCAAAACCATTCAATCAAGATGATTTAAACAACTTAATTAGAGATCTGGGACTGTCAAAGTCAGCTTCAGAAATGTTTCGGTTTGCAAGCTATACTTTTCAAAAGATATTTCCAAATATTCTTTTTACTGATGATAGGTACTGTTAGCAAAATAAAAAGTGGAAGGCGAAAATTAAAGAATGAGGCAATGCCATATATATTCTTGAATCTCTCTTTATACTTGTATTATAACAATAAAGGCTAAAAGAAAGAAAATTACTAACGAAAGAAACTAAAATTTCTTATTACCGCACAAGAGAACAGAATTTCCTCAAATATTTTGCTGAAGAAGACAATTTCGTATTTTGTAAAGATGTACCTGGATTGATGGCTGCAATGGGATTACGAAATTATGTTTCTAGTGAGTGGCATATATTCATAGACTTGTCAATGGGAATAAATTAGGGTCATTGCATATTGCACATTCTACAAAAATAAAAGAATAATATACAACTATTGCTCTGGTTTTGGATAAAATTAAATATGTGGAAAGTAACTGGATCATATATGTTGATTTAAAAATGGTCAACTTTCTATTAGGCCAGCAAGGTGGTTACACAAAGTATCCTTGTTTTCTTTGCTTGTGGGATAGTAGAGATAAAAATCAACATTGGGTTAAAAAAGATTGGCCTACTCGAAAATATCTAGTTCCAGGACAACAAAACGTGATAAACCCATCTTTAGTGTCAAGATATCGTATAAGTTTGCCTCCGTTGCATATAAAATTAGGGCTTATAAAACAGTTTGTCAAAGGTCTTAACAAAACTGAAAATTGTTTTCTATTTTTAATAAAAAAATTCCCGAAACTGAGTGTAGAAAAGATTAAAGCGAGCATTTTCGATGGGCTACAGATAAGATCATTATTAAAAGACAAAATTCACGAACACTCTGACAGAAATTGAGAAAAACGAATGGAATGAGTTTGTTTAGCTTGTTCAAAATTTTTTGGGAAATAAGAAAAGTTTTAACTATTCCCAACACGTTGAACAACTAATAAGTCACTTTTAAACCCTTGGATGTAACATAAGCATCAAGTTGCACTTTCTTCACAACCACCTAGATTATTTTTCTGCTAATATTGGGGATCTAAATAATGAAGAACAGGCCGAGTGATTTCACCAGGACCTTCGTACGATGGAGGAACGGTATCACGGCTACTGGAACGCATACATGGTGGCTGACTATTGTTGGAGCATTTAGAACAGTTCTATGGGTTCAACATTTGCAAGGAAGTCTTATAAAAGAAAGTGTTTTTTACCTTTAGAACTAAATAAAATATAATTAACTTTCAACAAATTGTGTTTTACTATGAAACGGCCATGGGTCATATTTTCTAAACTAGAGCTAATACAGAAATTTAGATCACAGATTTGAAGTCTTCATTAAAAATTAAGCTGGTGTCATGTAATATAACTCAATCATCAGAAATGCTGTTGTGCAGTGTTATCTTTTGATTTTTCATAAAATTTCTTTAAGTAGCTTAGGTCCTTCCTCACAGCTCGTCAGTATTTTTAAAGTCGCACCTATTTCAACTTTACACGTGACGTCATGCGCGTTGCTGTCCTATTTTTGACACTGTTGATATCCTACCTTTTATTTCTTTATACCATGTCTGTAACATCACATTTTGCTATGACAAAGTAAATAACAGTGAATACAAAACAAATTAGTTACATGCTATTTCTGTCAGATGGTCATGGCTATTTTGATAAATATTAGCGGCAGATCAAATATTTGATTTTTACAGTGAGATAAAGTGTTTGCGTTTATTTCCGCAAATCGCTATAATAATGCATGGCTTTATTGACGGTTGGCGATAAAAAAATTTTACTCGTATAGTCCATTGCATTGGTTATAGTAAAGGAGGAGGTAATTTCCATATTTAATTAAAATTGACGAGTTCGATCGTTTGTTTAAAGTGTTGACGCAGGCCCTGAAAATGCAGCCCTGCTGAGACAAGAGATTCATATTTACAAAAATTCTTATTTCATGATTTTTACACATTTAGTAAGCTTACATTTATTTTATTATGATTCAAAGTTAGAAAGACCTATCTGCATTAAAATAAAGATTTCAAATTGCATATAAAGATTAGTCAAAACTGGTAAGTTTTCGATACTCTGTACAAAAAGCAACCTAAACAGAACTAATCTGCATAAAATCATAAAAAGTACAAAATAATAATAATAATTATTACAAAATACTAACTCTCCTGAAGATGTTGTAAATACAGAGGACCTTCTTCCATTTTCTGTACCCGGCGGTAAAATATCTGGACTGAATGGTGAACTTGCCCGTCTACTTCTTTTTTTAGATTTTCGAATAGACGCCCTTCTTTGTATAATAACGTTAGCACTGGCCGAATAGTCTTCTTGATCTGAGTCGTCTCCATCTGAAATTTTTTTTTTTTTAATTATGGGAATATTGTTCTATTAATTTCTTACAGATGCAGTAGCAGCATGAAACACAATGCCATGCATACAGCATTATTATTTTAAAATAAACATCCTTTTTAACTGACTTTTCATATGATATTTTATTATTTCCTTAGATCATTCTTTTATTCGAGTATTAGTGCTTACTTACACACCTTAAAAGTTTGGCATAAATTTGTGTGTTGGCCCTACCTTAATGTCAAGATTTATTGTATTCCTGTAAATAGGATTTAATTAAAACACATTTCATTTGGTAAGACCGTGTGATAAAAATTCAACGTTTCTTTCGTAAAGTTAATCAATAAAATATAATAAGTAAAATTATAATCAATATGCAACAATTTGGATTTTAATGAAAAATGAATTTTTGAAAACAATAAGCAAAACAATCCTTTAAATGACATCGAATCTTTTAGGTTCGATGAAATTGGCAAGAAACATAGTTAAGATCTGTATCGCTTTGAAACATTTCAAAGTGCCATTTCTATACTTAGTTATTAAAATAAAATGTCAAAGCAACAGGATGTAGGAAACATGACCTATCTTGGTTTACGATATCATTTATTCATATTCATTACACTTGTCTTAAATTATTTCTATAAAAGTGACACGGTACTTTTTTATCCCATCTTTGTAGTTGGGTGCAGGGAAAGGAAGTGAACAAGTTGTACTCTCAGATGAATAAGTAATCTAGTTACACAATTGTTTATTGCTTTATCGCCAGACTAACAAACCGAGGCAGTTTAAGGCCTTAATTTCATTAAGAGCAAATAAAATTTAAATAGCACCACCGGTGCGAAAATTTACTTGGAATTTCACATTTCACATGACTGGTCCCACCGCCCGGACATAGTACAACTTATTCATTCCATTCACTGCTGAAAATTACAAAGAGCGGGCAAGACATGCGACGTGTCTCTTTTCGTAGTCACATAAGGGACGATATATTTTACCTAAACTGACGTTTCAACCTAAGATTAACAGTAGTTATTATAGAAATTGCACAACTAGATACATAAGTATTAAATCTAAATATTTTCTTATTTTTCTTCATAAATCAAGAATAAATTTTAGTAATATTAGGAAGCTAAAATTAAAATAGTTATTTATTTGTAATAATAATAAATAGGTATGTATAAAATTATACGATTGTATTTTTAATGAATATATACAATTAATACTTATAAGTACCATATTTTAATGATGGTATAAACATCGATTTTTTTAAGACAATTAGATTAAAATAATGAATTAACAAGGCAGAAGTAAAAAAATTATTCATTTAAAATCCACATATTTTTGAGATTTTTGTCCAAAAAAAGAGATTAGGAATATGAATCGTATCGAGATCGAGTTACTCGACAAAACGATATCCCACGCCAAACTTGAATAACTCAATATTTTAATATCTCAATATCTCAATATCTCAATATCTCAATATCTCAATATCTCAATATCTCAATATCTCAATATCTCAATATCTCAATATCTCAATATCTCAATATCTCAATATCTCAATATCTCAATATCTCAATATCTCAATATCTCATTATCTTAATATCTTAATATCTTAATATCTCAATATCTCAATATCTCAATATCTCAATATCTCAATATCTCAATATCTCAATATCTCAATATCTCAATATCTCAATATCTCAATATCTCAATATCTCAATATCTCAATATCTCAATATCTCAATATCTCAATATCTCAATATCTCAATATCTCAATATCTCAATATCTCAATATCTCAATATCTCAATATCTCAATATCTCAATATCTCAATATCTCAATATCTCAATATCTCAATATCTCAATATCTCAATATCTCAATATCTCAATATCTCAATATCTCAATATCTCAATATCTCAATATCTCAATATCTCAATATCTCAATATCTCAATATCTCAATATCTCAATATCTCAATATCTCAATATCTCAATATCTCAATATCTCAATATCTCAATATCTCAATATCTCAATATCTCAATATCTCAATATCTCAATATCTCAATATCTCAATATCTCAATATCTCAATATCTCAATATCTCAATATCTCAATATCTCAATATCTCAATATCTCAATATCTCAATATCTCAATATCTCAATATCTCAATATCTCAATATCTCAATATCTCAATATCTCAATATCTCAATATCTCAATATCTCAATATCTCAATATCTCAATATCTCAATATCTCAATATCTCAATATCTCAATATCTCAATATCTCAATATCTCAATATCTCAATATCTCAATATCTCAATATCTCAATATCTCAATATCTCAATATCTCAATATCTCAATATCTCAATATCTCAATATCTCAATATCTCAATATCTCAATATCTCAATATCTCAATATCTCAATATCTCAATATCTCAATATCTCAATATCTCAATATCTCAATATCTCAATATCTCAATATCTCAATATCTCAATATCTCAATATCTCAATATCTCAATATCTCAATATCTCAATATCTCAATATCTCAATATCTCAATATCTCAATATCTCAATATCTCAATATCTCAATATCTCAATATCTCAATATCTCAATATCTCAATATCTCAATATCTCAATATCTCAATATCTCAATATCTCAATATCTCAATATCTCAATATCTCAATATCTCAATATCTCAATATCTCAATATCTCAATATCTTAATATCTTAAAATGCCTGTGGTAAGAAGCCATAACTTGATATGTCGACATTTTACTAAAGTTGGAATTTCTGCGTCAAAATATCGACTTTAAAATAGAAATAAAAAATACAATGTGGATATTTTACGCCTTCGTACTAGTTTACCAACATTTCAAGCTAAAATAAAAACTAAGTGTTCTGTGTTTTGTATTTGCAAGAAAAAAGTTAAGAATACTAACCTTTTTTTTATATTCAAATTACCTGTATTTGTTGGATTAACAACGTCCATTTTAACAGTCACTGGATTAAAATAATTGATCTTTGTTGAGCTGTCACTTTTAAGAGAATCATCGGCAAAAGTTACAGATAATCTGTCAACTGAAGGTTGTGGTGAAGTGGGTTCTCCCTAAAAATAATTCATAAATTTCGTCCCGACTTTAACACAAGGGTCTGTGGTTACAAAATTAAAACCGTACTAGCTCTCTTCTCCAATAGAATACTGAGGTGTGTCAAACTTATTTTAGAAAATTAAAATTTTATGTATTCCTGAAGTTATTATGACCGTATCTTATTTCTTTATACTCTTGGAAACTACTTGGTTTTAATGAAACAGTGCAGGTATTTCTGCAATTCAAGTTAATTATATAGAATTATTAAATAAATATGGTTTCGAAAATAATATATACAGGGTCTTTAGCAATACCCATATACGTGATCTGATAACATTACAAAACGCGTCAAAAGTGCGTGTTTTAGTAACTTTTATAGGCAACTGTCAGTTGACAGATATGTTACTGGCATTATTTGGGGATTCGGCATACTTGTATTACTAAAGGGTTTATTAATAAGAGCTTTACAATTTTATAGAGCAAGATCCCAGAACCCCCAGACTTTACTTATCTTCTCAGAAACCAAATGTATGGGATTAGGTAGTGTAAGTATGTATTTTGAGTATAAGGGTACCTGCTAGCTTGGACCGACAGCCAATTAACAGGTACCTGCTGCTAAAGGTAAGTAAAAATATTATTCACATTTCTTAAAGTCTCAGTGCTGATTTTGACGTATATTTTAGAGAGCAAAAGTAAAAATTAAGAATCAATACTGCCAGACACTTTCCGTCAACAGTAACTTTTACCAGACGCTTTAAAGCTGATGTAAATTTAATATTGTTTACGAAAAAGATGTTGAAAAAGTGTCAAACAATATTAAAACTTCGAAAGGAATATAACCTAAAATTCATTTGATTTATTTATTGATTTGATTTATATGAAAAGTGGTTACCATAGACATTGTTATAAATCATTTACAGGTTTAATGAAAAAATATTTCTCTCCAAAAGCTATGACTGCAGACAAATCTGCTTCAGAAGAAAATTTGGTAAATATTACTGAAAATGTATCAGCAGCATGTTCATCTATATCTGAGTTAGATACATAATGTATCGAGCGACAATCTTCTATTCCACAACTTTCATGGCTAGCAGCTTCTTATATACCTGACCCTATTACAATACCAGAGCCAACTATTATACCTGCGTTAGTCGAACAAGTTCTATCAAATTTACCCGAAAATAATGTACAGCTGGAAAATCTTGATTCACGTTCTGAAACGAACACTTTGATTGAAAGTAATGTAAGTACTGATCCAAGCCATATTATCAGCATATTTTGTGACCAGAAGGCTATAAAGCATCACTTAAAAAGATTATCTTTGTATTCGTGTGATAAAAAAGACCTTCTCTCTAAGTTGGACCCAGAAAATGAAACTCATAAGAAGTTGATTAATATTCGCTTTTAAAAATTTGTTATCATCGCCCTTGTCGATTAATTTTTTTTTATAAAGTATCAGTAAAAAATAGAAACATTTAAAAATTATTTGCATGACCTTTGTCAGCATCATTAGACTGCTTTTGTCGGAATATCTGCTTTTATTGATGAAAATGTTATTAAAAAAGGACGAAGGACGAAGTATATGGCTTGCTCTTTTTTCCAACTGCATTATTTTAGCACTCTTAACCAGTATATTTGTATCATCGGCATAAGTTGTTATAGAGTACCAGTCTACATTTTTAATTATTTCCTTTACATTATTGATAAATGACACAGATAGAAGTGGTCCCAATACACTACCCTGTGGAATTCGTAAACCTACATATTTATCACCAGATATAATTTATTCTTCTCCTTTTTTTAATTTAACTTTTTGATTTCTCTAATCCATTTTAATGACATTCCCTTACGCCATATTTATCCAATTTGTCTAACAAGATATCATAATTTAACGTATCATACGCTTTTGATAGGTCTAAGAATAATCCCATTGATAGATTATCATTTTCCATAATGGTTAAAACTTGATTGGCAAATTGAGATAGTGCAGTTAAGGTTAATTTATTTCTCATAGATCCATGCTGGACGTTGTTCACCTGTTTTATCGTAACCTTAAAGTTAATCATTTATTTAAACATGGTCTCATATATGGGAAAGGATGGCAACGTACTAATGGGTCTATAATTTTCTATTTAAGTCATCCCTTTCTTATAAATAGGGATTATTTAGGCTATCTGCCAAATTTCATGCAATTGATAATAGGACCAAGAGCTACCTATAATATCTATGTCTTTTATTAAATTCATGGAGATCTCATCGTACCCATGTTCGCACGCATTCTAATAATTCTTGTTTGTTTATATTTTTTAATGTAATTTCCTGTTAACAGGCTATTTTGTACTTTCCTTTCTGTATATACAGGGTATCCCGAAATTAGACGGTCATATTTTAACAGCATAATCTACATCCTAAAATAGGAATAAAAGTTCGTATAAACATAGGTCCGAAAACGTTTCGTTTTCGAGATACAGGGTGTTACAAGTTAAGTCCTGATGGCATATTTTTGTAAATATTTTTTTAAATTTCTTTAGTCACCGGTTTTCCAAAGTGAAAAAAAAATAAAATTTCTAATTTCACAGGCCTACTAATTATTGTTTACACTTTCGAATAAAATTTTCAAATGCTTTTTTCTTGAAAATGGTGCGTCCTAGCGAGATGCAACAAAAGTAACTTTATTGTAAAGAAAACATTTGTTTTCAAATTTTATAGTCAAAAATGGT